>LFZO01000007.1:204676-219675 GCA_001578225.1 Pseudocercospora musae
GAAGACGCCGCGGAAAGGAAGCACCCGGGGGGTTGATGTATGTGTGTGTGCGAGAGAGAGAGAGAGAGAGAGAGAGAGAGAGAGAGAGAGAGAGAGAGAGAGAGCGAGAGAGAGAGACAGATTACTACGCCATTCTCGCCTATATTCCTACTATTGCTGAAAGCTCGTCCTCCTTGATACTGTACAATTCATATTGTTGCACGGCCGTTTCCTTTCGTGAGAGGATCGGTTTCCTTCGTTTGCAACAATAAACCATCAAAGCAACAACCACCTCCTTCTCCGCGAAGCGTGCCCCCTCCCGTTCGCCCACGCGATTGCTAAAACAGAACCCAAGCCGCCCGGCGCAATGGCATATAGAGAGCCTGGTATATCGCGTTGCGAGCGAAATCGATGCTTTACAACAACAGAAATGTGAACGAAAGATTACAGCGCTAGCCTCCCATAGATGCTGAACACATGCCCGTAAATGGTTCCGCATCTGATAATGCCCACCCTGGTTGTTGAAACGCCGTCAATGATGCTAAAAGTGGTAGAGAAAGGCGCGGTTGCCAACGCTGCATCGCTGTGACATGTGCGGTGGCCGAAATGTGACTTGTCGCGTACGTGGATCGGAGCACGTCCAGAGCCGTAGTTTTTTGGCCGAGAAGGTACGTACGTTCATCAGCGCCACTTCGTGCAATGACTCAAGAAGCAGCCGATGGAATGTGTCCTGGGATTCTGAAGCTTTGCGTCGGTGGATTTCGCCATCTCGTCCGACATGCGGATACTGGCATGGCGAGGTTTCCTGGCTCGGCCATAGTTCGGTATTGTACAGGGAATCATCGTCAGAAGACTCGTACCAAGAACTCGAAGATCAGCTGTTGGGAGCACTGAAGGAATTCGAGGCACTCATCGCCTCCACGCCTTCGTTCGCGTAGACGCCTTTCAAGTCCTCGCCCACTCCGAACAGAGTATGCTGAAACTTCTCGAGAATCACGCAATCCGCCGAGCACGTAGGTGATATCGGCGACAGTCTTCGCAGGAAACCGATCGTTCGTTGTAGAAGTTTCTTGAACTTGTGTTCTGGTACGAGTGTCTTCATATACTCGCTGTTGTAGACAGCGGACAGCACCAGCATATTGCCAAATTGACTGTGCACGGTCAGTGACGAGTCGCAGAAGGGATCGAAGACAACTTACGCGTGTGCCGTGCCGTGAATGTTAGTGACGATTAGGCGATCCGGAACACCGTCAAATGCAACGGTACTATGCATTGCAGCGTCGATGCAACGTTTCGCGGCCTTCCAGACCTCGCGCTCGCCTAGCTGTTCGATAGCTTTGAAGAGATGAATGTCGGCCTTGTCGCGAGGGTTACCGTAGCCATCTCTTGCGACCGATTCAACGGTCTGTCCGTCGCGAACGTGCGGCATGATGTGTAGCGCGTAATCGAGGAACGGCCGGTTGATAACGTAGCGTGCTCCCCAGTACTTGGCTCTTAGACGCGCTGATAGAATGTGTGAAGGCGGTGGGTCGTCATCCTTCCATGCCAGAAAGTCTGGCAAACCGTTCCTCCACTGCACCAGAATATCCTCGTGCTCATTGAGCATGTTCTGCACGGCTGAGAGTGGCTGGTCGAGAGAGTCTTTGCCATACATTTCTCGATGCACTCGGTTCAGTCTTCGTCGGATGAACATCTGCGCTGAGTAGAAGATTAGAATGTTGTTGTAGTCTTCTGGTTGACCATCTGTCTCGAGGCCAACGTATGTCTCGTCTTCATTGATCTTGTGCGGCATCAAAAGTAATGACTCCACTTTCTGAATTCCACTGTCCGGCAGTCGCAGTTCTGCAAGGATGTCGCTTTCCAATTGCAGGCACGTCCAGGAAGCAAGGACGATCAAACTTTGTCGCGTATCCTTAATACGCGCTTGCGAACTCATGTAGGTCGCGCGAAGTCCACCGTATTCGCCCCAGTATGCGTCGTTGTACAACTTGTACCGATCTAGCAAGATGCAACAAGCGCGCCCAGCCATGGTGATCCAGCTCATACTCTCCTTGACTCGGGCAAGTTGGCCTTTGTATAAACCGGCGAGGAGGAACATTTGAGCGTGAACGAGGTCGTTACCATCGCCTTGGTCACCAAGGATCTCAGCAGCTTTGGCATAGTAGGCAATACCCGGCACGACATCGAGATTTCTCGGGCCTGGTGTAGCACTCGGCGACCCATCTACGGACGAGCGTCGACTCCGAGCATCGTGCATGCGTATATTTGATTCGGAGGGAGGCGTCGGTTGCGTGGTCGGTGTCGACTTCGGCGACATTGGGGGTGGTTTGATGTTGACAGATGCCGGAGAATGGCCTGTCATGCCGCGAATCTCGTGCGCAACGTAGCTGTTGGACTGCAATTTGCTGTCAGGCACTGGTGCAGGCAGAGGATTCTTGTGCATGCAAATCTTGCCCAACGCCAGTACAAGGTAGATAATCGCGTTTCCTGGTGAACGCTCAGTTTGCTCCCGCCTCATCTCGCCGTCAGAGCCAGTACCAGTAATGTTCGCCGTGGAACCATTGGATCGCTGTCGCTTCAGTGGCCGTTCCGAGTAGTCATTCCCCACAGCAAAGGCTGCTCGGGGTCTCCCAGTGCTGTAGCGTTTGATGAAGTTGTCGAACATCTTTCGTAATCGCTTCTTGTCGAGGAAAGGATGCATGATGTGCAGATTCCGCATGTAGCTATCGTACAGCATGTTGACCGTGTTTGCGTCCAGATCAACTTCGCCGTTCGCCTTGAGACCACCGGCGCCGAGAGGCTCAGATCTCCTGTCACTACTTGGTGTCGATGGGAAACCCACGCCCCAGGTTCCGTCAGCTTGCGGCGTAGGAGCGTTGCCTGCTTCACCACTTTCGTCGCTTCGAGCAGGGCTTGCGGGCCCACCGGGCTGCGTGCCATCGTTCTCGTCGATTCCTTCGCCGCGAGTCCATAGCCTAAGCACGCCTCGATCTTCGGCCTCCATGACATATCCATCGTTGTGCTCGACACCTGCCGTTCGAAGAAGGGGCCGGACGCTCGGCCACAGCAGGAGCAACTTGTGCGGTGCTGTGCGGTGATCATCCCAATCCGGTTTGCGCCTCGGCCGTGGGGCATCTTCGATCATTCTTTCATTTTCGGCGCCAGAGACCTCGTTCTCGGCATCACCCACTGTATGATTAGACTGATTCGGCTGGTTTGATTGTCGTGATTGCTGCGCGCCTTGCTCCACGCGTTGTAGTCTATGTTCAAAGCCGTCGATCTTCGCGGCTAGTGCAGCAAGACCTTCAGTATGAGAGCGCATATAATCCAGCAATTTTTCCATGTTCTTGTCGGTCCTGTCGATTGATGATTAGTGCTTGAATTGCATGTGAGAAAGTCGACCCAAAAACATACTTTGCAGGTGGCGTATCTCTATATTGACACGACAGATTATTCTCTTTGCAGAACGAGCACGGAGAGCCTTCGTCACATTTTTGTTTGCGTTGCCGGCACTGCTCGCAGGCCTGAAAGGTGTCAGTGAAGTCAAGAATGAGTCAATATACTCCACGCACCTGCGTCGCACGCATTTGCTTCCGTTTCTGACCGTAAATGTTGGCTGACGCCGGCCCGTAAGTCTGCTGTGGTTGATACATAGCCTGTCCTGGTGGCGGATATGAGTGATGTTGATCCATCATAGGTGTCATGGCGTACTGTGGATGTGGCTCATGGTGGGGAGGGTGATGGGCCAATCCGTGATGTTGGACGCCATTGGTAGGCGGTGGATATTGAGGATGCCCATGCTCCATGGGCTGAGGGTGAGGTAGGGGACCGGGCGGCGGCTGTTGCGCGCCTTCTGGTCCGGGTTGATGAGAGAATGGAGGCGGACCAGTTGGCGTTGCCGGCGTCCGTTGTTGCCCAGAATCGTGTGAATATGACCTGTTCACGGGTGCCGGTGTGGCATGGCCGGAGCGATTGTGGTATTGATCTGGATGATATTGCGGGCCAGGTTCGCGCTGGTCGTGTGCCGGCGGCGCAGAGGGCTGTCTGAAGGAAGGCAGAGGCGGCGGCTGCTGCTGCTGCTCTGCCGGAGAGGCAGAAGGAGCATATGTCGCCGGCTGGATGGGCGGCAGCGCTGGTCCTTTGTCAGGAATGGTGTTTGCGCCTGAATGCGGCGGCGGTGGGTAGGACGCCGGCTGCTGATACTGCTGGTAATGCTGCGGCGGCGGTTGTTGCGCCTGAGACTGCGCGGGCGGCGGAGGGCCCTGAGGAGGGTGCTGCTGAGGCGGATAGTGTTGCTGTTGGTGCGGCGGCGGCGGCGGCGGCGGTGGAGGGCCGTGGTGTGGATGCTGTTGCTGCTGTTGCTGCTGCTGCTGCTGTTGCTGCTGCTGCTGCTGGTGGAAGTGCGGTACTGGTGGCGGCGCGCGTGGGTCGTGGTTGTTGGGGGGAGGAGGGCCTGCGTAAGGTGGTCTCCTGGAGTCCATAATGCAAGGCCTCGAGCCATGCGGTCAAGGCTGAGAGCTACTACGTCGTCGGCACCCGGGGATGCTTTCGCGGGCGTGCGCAGGCAGGTCAGGCTCGCGACATGGCCTACGCCGAGCTGGGTGATTCGCAGTAAGCAAGGCGAGGCAGCGCAAGGGTCAGGAACAGCGAATTGGCATGACCTAACGGTCGAAGCAAAGCTGTGTTAGTCTTGAGGGATGTGCTCCCCGAGCCTACGCAGAGTTACGCAGAGCCAAGTACGCTCTAACTTTGACGGCTGCGACGAGCTATCTGGGTATGGGAGCCAGCAGGCCGGGAGCTGGTAGCAGACGAAAGCTAAAATGCTCCTTTGCCGGACGAGTGGCCAGGAGGCGCCGTCGGATATGTCGACGCCGTCCAGGAACGGGGAGCAGCGAGATAGCCGGCGGGCGGACGGCATTAATCAGACGATTGCAGTGCTGCGATCTGGTGATGCGTCGAATCCTCGCTCGAGGGTTGCGCGGTGCTCCTGGTGCGTATGGGTTGGCTTTGGCTGTGTGGTGGTCAGGACTCGTGGGCTCGTACGGCCATGGCGAGACGAGCTACCTACAGCAGCAGGCGGCAGACTTGGTCAGGCTCAGGCAGGCTTTGCGGCCTGGTCAGACGGTAGACGACAGCCAGCTTATTGCGAGGCTCGCAACAGGTTTGTGTGCTCCGGCTGCGCTGCGGTCAGGTGGCCACTGGCCCGCCAAGGCATGCTCAATGCACGCAGCAAAAGGCAGAGCCCAGAGCGGCAATGGCAATACTGCAGCGAACTCTGCTGTCTGCACGCGAGTCGCACGCATCAGACAGCTCACACGCACAGCGGCACAGTGCCAGCAGCCACACCCACACCACCCCGGTCCACGCTTCTCCAGACATACATACGCTGCTGCCAGCTGCCCTCTAGAGTCTAGGCTCTCGCACGCAGCTTGCAAGCAGCCCCCATGCCCACCCGAGCGCCCATGTCCAGATCACAAAAGTGACAAAACGCAAACCTCAAAGGCACGCTCCACCTCCACCCGCCGAATAGCCACAGCCGGCATTCTGGTTCAGCTAGCGGCTAGCGCACCCGCAAGGATCAGCAGCGCTAGAAGGAAAGGTCGGCGCCGGCGCCGGCGCCTCGTACTGTTGGAGATCTATGATAAGTGGCAGACACCTGTGATAGACAGCCATCTGGGCGGTGCCGCTCTGAGCTTGCCGTCAACGGTCAACGGTCAACACCGCCTCATCGGAGAGTCCATGTCCCGCCAGACCTGGTGGGCTGCCTCAATATCTGCTGCTTTCCGTATCATTATCCCAGAGATGAGCGTAGCGCTTGAGTCGTCGAGCTTTTTCCACGCCCTCGATCTGACCGCACGCTCTCGTGTCATAATGAGCTGAAGTGGAGCATAGCAGTCACTTGACGTGAAAAAAAAAGACACCATAGCGGCCCTGTGCTGGACGTACAATTCACAGGGTTGATGCGTTGCAAGCATCGCAGCTTATCATTTTCTCTAATCCTCGTCCATGATTCTCTGCACGACCTGACTACCAGGGCTAGGGCCGACAACTCGGCTTGCCGCCGGCTTACCGATGCTACAGCCGGAACCGTCGACGTCCACGCAAGCAGTCGGCAAGTCGAAGGTGCCAACCGTCGACCGATCGTCTGTGCAGTCTGTCCCTTCGTCGTATTATTGGGCTGCAGCCTCGAAGAATAATCGCGAGCAGCCCACATCGTGTTTGACAGGCATGTCTCAACTGCAATATTCCCTGTCCCGCACGTCACAACAGCCCGCACAATTTTGTTAAGCTGTCAAATACTGTACGCCGATTCCTCTCCACATCCTCTAGAAGGTGTGATGCGTGGCTGTGAGGCGACTGCGAAGCATAAGCCGTCCAGGTGCTTACCGGGAAACGAGTCCTCATCAGTCCGTCAAGAACTTGACATCTCGGATGATCATGTCGCTGCTCGGAGCATCTTGGGTTCTTCGCCACAGATCGTCGCACGAAATAGCCGCTTGCAGACTATTCTCGCGCGTGTTTGTTCCCGTGAGCCGTCGTGGCGCCTGGGAAATGCAACCTGCAGACTTCAACTTACAACCACGAGATTCATTCTGCACCTCTCGGCAGCCGCGGTGAGCCCCGGTGAAAACATCATCAACCAAATGCTGCCGCAGCCTTAGACTGCGCATATCTCTCATGCGGCTTTTTGGTGGCTTCTGCCACTTCATGCCCACGTGCGAGACGGTCGTGCTGGCTTGAGGTGCAGCGCCTCCGAGGGCAAATTGACTTTGTTCTAGAATGCGACGCAGCCACATATTGCTTCTGATCACACAGCCCATATATATGTACGTGACAACGTGCCGCCAGACATATGTTGCGATTTGAATAGAAACCCACTTGACGAATCAGGACAGAACAGACTTCACCGCATTTTCGCGCGACACGATTCCTATGGAGACTCGAACGGACTCGAGGAGTCGCGGCGTCACATCAAATGCGCGTGACACAAACGTAGCATGACAAGACATGCTGGCGCCCTTGACCGACATTCTCTCCTCTTGCTTCTCCACCTCGGGTGGCACCGCATCTGCTACGTCCCTGTTGTGCTGAGTGCAGCGTTAGGTAGGTCGCGCGAGCTTGCATATCTTCATTTGCAGCAAAATGTGCGCTTGTATTTGATGAGGTTCAGATCTCTTGTGAGGTTCCTCGTGGTTGTCGTGGTGTTGGCTACAGAAAGCTTCTCCGATATGCCTTCAGTACCGCCTGCCGGACCGCAAAATGCCCGAGATAGGGCAGGGATCAGCCGTACAGCAATCGACGTTCTTGGACGGATCAAGGACATGTACTGGCCTTCGGTTCTTCCGAGTGTGGTCCATGGCGACTGGGATCGGACAGAATAATCTTCGTACTCACCACTGCAACTGAATACAGCACGGGCTGTATAAGGCGCCTTTGCAAAAAGATAGCTGCCGTCAGCAAAACCACGTGTCAGGAAGCGCCGTCCACAGTTGAGATTCAAGCTCATCGGCCATAGCGATGCGATGCGTCCGTCGCTATCTACAGTATACACAGAAGCTGAACCATATGCTTGCAGTATATAAATGGCGACAAAGCACGACCTCGCTTTTGGCTCTCGGCCCTCTATTAGGGTTCCGGCATTGCAGGCTTACTGAAACTAACTCCCGACCACAAGCTCCCGACCTCGAACGTGTCAGCATGTCGTTGATGACCGTTAACCCTATTTCAAACACATATTATTGCCAATTCTCAGGCACCGCCAAAAGGGGAGCAAAACGGGCAATGTGCGACAAGGACAATGGGAAACTGAATTCAGAGCAGCGCCGTGACCATGTGATCGAATGGTCATGCGGGTCATCGAGACCCCTGGAAGCGGTGCTTGGGAGCTTCGAGTCAGGCTTTTTCATATTACTTTGAGCGCTTATCAACGCCTTCAGCAGGTCCACGACATGCGTGCAAGTCCGTCTCGGTCGTCAAGGTGACAACTACTGCTTACAACCTTGAGCAAAAGCGGAAAGGTCACCAGCAAACGACTAATGAAGCAGCCATGTGATGACATGGACAATTAACGGAGTTGCACTGTTGCAGGTATGGAGAGAGCCCAAGCGCGCATACGAGCGGTTTGTCGTCGGAGCCGCATAGCTCGGTGTTCCAAGACGTGAAATCCGACAACTTTCGTCCAAACTCCCAAGTTCGGGAAGCAGACATGGCGGACTGCAAGGCATCTTGTCCACCCATGACACATAACATGAACCCACTTTCTGCCGAGCGCGCCTCTGCTTCATCCGCAGAGTCGCTACGTTAATTAACGTCGATCAGCCAGAAGCCGAGATCATGGCAATTGTGAAGCAGTCATGCATGCAGATAGTAACAGTACTGTAGGTGCGATAGAAGCTTTTGCACGCTTCTGACGACGTCCCACGACTGTTCTTGCTATTTGTGCTTCTCGGCTCGGCACCGGGCTCGGTGTAGGCCTTGAAAACTTCGCTTTGTCTTATGTATAAGACAACTTAGACAAGCTGTCCCATCCTTAAGACAGCCTGCGTGGGGGCCGTGAAGAAATCGCAAAGCGTGCACGGTTGCGCACAGATAAAGCACAGATAAATTCTTACAAGACAGTCGTCTTGCGAAAGACAGCTTGTAACTATATTTCGCGATTCTTCCTGCTGTCTATTCACCCCTGTCGGAATCATTAGCCTTTGGCGCCGCTTTTCCCAGATCTCGTGGAAGCCTCTGTCTTGTCCATCAGACGGCTTTCCGCAAATTATTCATCAAGGCCTTAGATCTTCACAATGGGCAACTTATTTCCGAAGAACATCTCGAGGCAGCGGTGCCTATATCGATGCAACCTTGATATCTCTGCGGCCTGTTCGCCGACAATGAGTGGCTCGACTCGTAAACAGCATCCTTGACGATATCCTAGATGGCGGCCTTGGAGATTAGCTGTGATCGCCAAAACCCCATGGCGATTTCATATGCCTGCCAAGGCCCACACTACAGGGAGTCAATTAACTACTAGGAACAACCGCTTATTAGAACCGCAGCAAACCGCACGCAGTGACCGCACGATCTGCCGTGACCCTGTTACGACCAGCACGTCAAATGGTTAAGAATTCCCTGTACGCTCGAGTGACCAGCATTCTACCAGGGCACGCCTGTCTCTCCCACTCTTTTACGTGCAGAGCCGACTCGGATCGTGAGTGCTCCAGGATATCTGACAGCATTCTCATGCAAGGTATAGCGCGAAGAGAACTCTGTTGGAGGACTGGAACGAGTGCAACAATCACACAGGCAGACGTAGCCGATCCGTGGCCTCCGCGCCCGCGGAGAAGCGCGACCTTGTCCGCCTGGCGAACTCACTGCGAACTCAAGATGTAAACTCACAGTCATTCATATGTAGATGCCGATGCGGCAAGTCCTCCTCCGCAGCCAGCAGAGTGCTCGCTGTCTCGCTGGCACTTTCGCACCCTGCGCTCCACCATCAGCACACACTCAAAACACTCAGCCGCGACAAGAACATCCACGCCAAGCCCATAAGCCTGTTGCTGCAGCACCGGACGGCAAGAACCTACTGCATTGACACGGCTAGGGGTGTCGTTAGTAACGTTGCTAATGGTTTAGACAACGTTAGTAACTAGTAACTAGTTAATAACCGTTATTGGTTGTTCTTACTACCTTAGGCTTCTAGCTAACCTTAGCTTATAATAGTATATAGTAAGTAAATAGGTATTATCTAGCTATAGTACCTTTAAGATATACTTAGTACTAGTATCCTTTATAGATCTATCTCTTACAATCCGAATAAGCTTAAATTAGTAACAATTAGATATAGAAGGGCTTCTATAGGTCTACTAAGATATTATTACTTAGAATACTAGTTATCTAGTAACTATAGAATTATAGATAGAAGGTATTTATACTAAAATTATCTAATTAACTCGAAACTCAATAATTTAATAGAGCTAATTAAGAGAGTATTATTTACTATTTTACTATCTATTTTACCTATTAGATCCTCTATTTTCTATATTTCTAGTAATTCTATAAATCCTAAAATTTAGGATTATATAAGATACTATAAGGACCTCGATAAGGTAAGGTCTCTTACTAAGCCCTAAGTATACTAAGTAGCGTATACTAGGGATATATACTAGATATATATAACTCGTATAGCCTTTTTAATCTAGCGCGCTACGTAATCCTTTTAGGAGATACTTATTAGTTCTACTATCTACTATATTATTAGTTAGGCGGATATTCTATACGTTACTATATACCTAGCTCCTAATAGTTCTAATAAGTCTATTCCTATAGTAGCCTATAGAATACTATATAATAAGCGTAAGCGAACTAACTACGTTAGATAGTAATACTATAGTACCTATAGATAACGATTATCCCTAGGGAAATAAAGAACGTTAGATAACCTTTAGTAAGTAGTAGACTATATTAAATAAGTAAATTATATACTCGAGAGCTAAGTAGAAGCTACTTAAATAAGAAGTCTAAGCCTAGGAGCTAGAGTATAAAAATACTAGACTATATATATAGCGTAACGTAGGATTAGCGCTAGTAGATACTTGGTATAGTATAAGCGTTAAGTAGTCTAATCGCTAAGTATCGCTAGAGTCTAACTAGGATACCGATAATTCTAAGAATAGATCTATAGAGAGTATCTATAGGACTCTATCCTCTCGGCTTAGTCTTAGTATTATACTATCGTAAGGATATAGTAGGGCGCCTATACTAAGCGTAATAGACGTAGTTAAGGATATTACGATAGGTAAGTCTAGACTAAAAGAGCTAAAATCCTTTAGGAATAATACTATTAAAGAGGCAAGGAGGTTCCTAAGGGAACTAGCCTTAATCTTTACTTTATTAGGAAATACGTATTATACTAACTATAGTAAGACGCTATATAGGATTATATACCTTATAGGCGATATATATAAGAAGTAGTATAATAACTACGATCTCGAAGACTTAGATACTTATATCTATAAAGATTTCAAGGATTTCTATATTAACTATATAGGAGATCCTATAAATCGTATACTAGACGTAATCCTCGAGTATAAGGTAGCGCGTTAGTATAAGAACTAGATAGTTTAGAACTTTGTCCTCGAACTCGTAGTACTAGAGGATTAGCTAAGCGACTATACTAAGGCGTAGCGTATACGCTACCTACTTGTAAAGTTATAGCCTATACTATATAGTACTATTAAGGCTTTCCCTTATCTTAATTAATATCTATAAAAGAATGTCTAACTCCTAGGCTAAGGCGCTAGCGCCTACGAGAGTAGGAGACACGAACATACCTCTCTAGAAACAATACCGCGACGGTAGACCTAAGGAAAGGTAGAGGGAGGGAGGGATCTAGCCTCTACCCTAAAGCTAGACCAAAGGCTAACCAATACCCAAACCGGGCCCTAAAGGCCCGAAAGAATAGCCTAACTAGCTAAAAACGAATAGAAGTATCTAAAAGAACCTATAGACCCTAATAGACGATATCTAAAAGGCACTAGATGCTCCCTAGGCCCTAGACTTCCTATCCCTCCTCTCCCTCCTTTAGTAGGCCTAGACCTAACTCCTATACTAACTAAAAGACGCCGATACTACAAACACCCTCTAAACCTATCTATAGAACCTCTATACTATAACGAAAACACCCGAACCGAGAACATAGGCATAGGCTACCTCCTAAGGCTAGCTAGCTATACTAAGTATATAGAGAATCCCCCTTAAAAGTTACATAATCACAATAAGGGTTAGCTAGAAAGAAGAGCAAGAAAAGATAAAAGGCCTTACTAACTAGGAAATACTCTAGGGGCTAAAAGACCTAGGGGTAATTACTATTAAGAAACTCGAGAGCGGCGACCTACGGGTGTTTGTAGCATCTAAACCTACTAAAGACAAGTTAACAAATAAACTAGGGTAGATATAGAAGACGCTCCCTAGCGCTACGGTAGAGGCCCTAATATACTAGGTACTAGTCTACGGCTTTAGGGCCGTAGGATTTAACCCTAAAGACCCTAGTTACATCTACAAGATCTAGGAAGAGAATAGAAGACTCTACCCGAATCTCAAGATATCCTAAGTAGCCTAGCTTAAGAGCCGAAAGGCTATGGAAGGGAAGACATACTCCTTAATTATCCTAAACACGCAAAGCGTAGCCTAAGTAAAGGAAATTATACAAAAAGGCCTCGTATCTATAGGTACCCTCCTTACTATAGAGGAATTCGATCCGAAGTAGAGACCTATACAATGCCTAAAGTATAGGCAATTTAGGTATGTAGCAAAGTACTATAGAGCCGAGTAGGTATATAGGAAATGCGTAGGACTATATAGAACCGACGAATACTAAGGAACGATAAGGAAATGTAGTAACTACTAAGGTACCTATATAGTATAGTTAGTATCGTACAAAGTAAAATAAGTAGCGATTGCAAAAGCAAGGGCTTTTAGAGACTAAGTAACTAAGAGCTAGAACTACCTTACCTACTATAAAGACCCGAAGGACCTAGAAGGGTAGACAACTATTAGGTCTAAGAGAAAAGTTAGAAGCACAAGCCTAGACATAGATATAGACGAAAGGTTAAGGAGACTACTAGGGAGACTAATAGGCACAAGCTCTATCGCCCTAGTAGGAAGATTATAGAATACTAAGATCTTATTACTATTCCCCCTAGCTAGAGGCTAGGAAGGGCAACTAGGACAAAGCTAGGGCTAGGAAGTAATAGAAGACATATAGGCACACTAGGGCGCCCGAAATGAATAATAGCTAGGGGAAGCTTACTATCCTATAGTATAACACTAACTATAGCGTAGACAAGATCCAAATCCCATTCCTCTAATAGCTAGACCTAAAAGAATATTAGGTAATAGCAATCTAGGAACTATAGATTAGCCCTAGTAACGGGAACACGGTAGTATACCCGGGATACTACACTATACTCCTAAGAGTAGTACACCTAAGGGTTGCTATATACGTATCTAAGGAAATTAGTATATAAACATAGAATACAAGAGAACAATTAGGGGATATAATCGCAATTCGCCTTCGTATAGGGAAAAGATAGGTTAACATCCTTAACTACTACAACCTATCTAGCCCTACTAGAGACTACGTACTAGGCACCCTCCTACTAGTAGAGGAAGCAACCTAGGGAAAAGAGGGAGAGGAGATCATTCTACTAGGGGATTTCAACCTATACTACCCTAGATAGGGAGGGAACAACGCCTAGAACCAACATTAGGTAGTAGATTACCTTATTACAATTATAGAAAAGGCCTACCTCGACCTACTACTAGAGCTAGGCACGATTACATAGGAAACTCCTAGGAGCTATTAGATACTAGACCTAGTATTTGGGACTATAGGAATCTAACAAAATGTATAAGAATGTAGAACAAGGATAGACCTAGAAACAGGATTAGACTATATACTAATCTAGACTACAATCCTATAGGCTCCGACTAGCACTAAAGCCTAGATACAAAGACTACAATAGAAAAAGGCAGACTAGGACAAGATTAGGGCTAGGGTAAAGAAGGAGGTATAAGGAATCTCTACTAAAGCAATAGATATACCGGAACAGCTCGATACGATAGCCTAAAAGGTCTAAGAGATGCTTACTAAGATAATCTAAGAAGATATCCCGAAGGCTAGACCGTCCAAATATGCTACGATAACCTAGTTATAGGAGTATAGCAAAGCGGTAAAAAGGATAAGAAGCCTAAAGAGGAAATGGAGCTAGGAAAGGATAGAAGGGGCCCTAGTAGTATACCTAATAGCCTTATAGGCTAAGGGTAGGCAAATTAGGAAAGATAGGAATCTAGGCTAGAGAGACATAGTTAAAGAAATTACTAAGGACCCGAATAGGATCTAGAAACTAGCTAGGTAGGCTAGGGAAGGGGTAGGACAAAGATACCCCCTTCTATAGTTCCTAGAGATTAAGGACAAGGATGGCAGAATGCAAATAGAAAACTAAGGGAAAGTAGAAGTACTAGCCTAGTACTTCTTCCTAGAGCCGAGGGTAGCTAACCTAGAAGACATACAAGATGCATCCTACCTAAGCCTATTCTAGGTAGAGGAAGAGGTCGGAATAGGAGAACTCTAGAGGATACTTAATAGGCTCCCTAAGGGTAAAGCCCTAGGACCCGACCTAATCATTAACTTAATACTCAAGGAATATAGGTAGGAACTTAGACCCCTACTATGCAAATTCTTTATAGTATGCCTATACTAAGGATATTACCCTAAACTATTTAAACACTCTATAACGGTCGTCCTAAAGAAACTATAAAAGCTAGACTATACCAAACTAGGAGCATATAGACCCATAGCACTACTAAATACCCTAGCAAAAGTCCTAGAGGCCATTATTATAGGGAGAATGAGTAAAGAAGTAGAGGCTAGAGATCTCCTCCCCTAATCCTAGATAGGAGCTAGATCGGGAAGGTCTACTATCTTAGCCCTAGAGCTAATAATAGAATAGGTCTAGACAGTCTAGAAAACGGACCTAACAATAGTAGCATTAATATTATGCCTAGACATATTAGGAGCATTTGATAACGTGTTATACTAAAGGCTAATACATAATATTAGGATAAAAGCATACCTACGATACATTATGCAATTCATCTAGTCCTTCCTCTAGGATAGGACAGTATGCCTTAGACTAGGAGAATACATAGACTAGGCAAGGCCCTAAATAACTAGAATACTATAAGGATTAACCCTCTTACTAATCCTATTCCTATTCTTTGTATCTATACTCCTCCCTAACCTAGAGGGTAAGGGAACCATAGCGATAAGGTTTGTAGATAACTCTAACATCCTCGTATACGGGAAGACTATAGAAGGGAACTATAGAAAGCTAGAGATAGTATACGATAAATGCATGCGATAGGCGGCTTAATACGGGGCTACCTTTGTACTATAGAAGTACTAACTAATACACTTTACTAGGAGTAGGACAAGACATAACCTATAAGCTATAGTTAACATAATAGGGTTT
>LFZO01000070.1:0-15836 GCA_001578225.1 Pseudocercospora musae
AAGGAACGGAAGGGTAGCTATTAGCGCTATGCTATAGAAAGAAATGACTGCTCTGTCCTTAAGGACTACGATACTAGTAGTATGCATAGAAGAAATGACTAGTTTGTCCTTTAGGACTACGATAATAGTAGCATACATAAATAACAATATGTTCTCTATCTCGATATTTCGCAATTTCCGCTTTTCTAATGTTTCTATTGTTCGCTATAAACCTATTGAATTTTTGGGTTTGAACCCGGACAAACTTCCGGTTCCCTAAGATTAGACCCGGACAAATGGGTTAGGTTCGGTTTTGAACCCGAACCCAACCCGAACCAACCCACTAGGACGTCTATATATATAGGAAGATGTAATCTAGAAGGAACTAATTACACTTAGAAGCAACCATACCTAGGATTAGGTAGTTCTACTAAAAGGAGCAAACCTAGTTACTTCAAAATAGGTGTTTAATGTAAAGAGACTAATTAGTAGAGCTATTAACAAGTTTAAAGCAAGACTAGTTATAAGGGGCTTCTCTTAGAAGTATAGAGTTGATTTCTAGGAGATATTTGTACTAATAGTTAGACATAATACACTTAGGGTATTCATAGTAGCTATATGTAAGAAAGACCTAGAATTGCACTAAGTAGATGTGAACAATGCATTTACTAAGAGTACCCTATAAGAAGACATCTTCATGATACCCCTATTAGGTATAGAGGTTCCCTAAGGTATAGCTCTAAAAATCCTAAGGAGCTTATATAGCCTAAAACAAGTAGTAAGAGACTAGAATAAGCTATATATCTTAAAGCTAGAGGAAATAGGATTCTACTAGTTAGAGGTAGACCTATGTTTGCTTATCTATAGAGGAAGGAACCTAATGGTTCTTACCTATATAGATAACATTCCCATTATAGTACTAAAGCTAGAAGATGTTCTTTAGTTTAAGAAGGAACTAAGCAAGGTATTTAAGATTAAAGATCTAGGTAAACCAACCAAGATTCTTAGAATAAAGCTTACTAGAGATAGACCTAATAGTACTCTAAAGCTTAACCAAGAACACTATATCTAGGAAAACCTTGCAAAGTTTGGAATAACTAAAGAAATGGCCTACCCAACCTTGTTACTACTTAATAGCTATAAAAGTCTAAGGAAATCTGACTTAGATAAAGAAAGGTATAACAAGACTAAGTACTAGAGCTAGAATAGTATATAGATATAGCTAATAACTATAACAAGACGTAACATTGCTTTTGCATTTAGAAGACTTAAATTATATATATTAGATCTATCTAAGAGACATTTAAAAGCACTTAGGAAACTAGCTAGATACCTAAGATTATTCCTAAGCCTAGGATTAATGTTTAGGAGGGGAGGAGGAAAGCTAATAGGATATTTAGACTCTAATTATGCAATAGATAAGGCTAATAGAGTCTTAATCCTTAGAAGCATCTTCTTCCTCTATAGGTTACTAGTTTCTTAGATAAGCAAGAAGCAAAAGTTAGTTACTACATTAACTATAGAAGCTAAGTATATAACAATAAATGCATATATAAAGTAATCTCAATTCCTTACAGTACTCCTAAGGGAGATAGACTATGCATAGTTAGTAGGAGAATATTCATTTCAACTACTAATAAAAGGGAATTCTAATATAGTGAATGAAATTAGACCTATTCAGATTATAGGTAACAACTAGGCGGCTTTGACTCTTGTTAAAGATGCTTATACCTATAAGAGATTAAAACATATTAATATTAGTTTCAATAAGGTTAGAAATCTTTAGTAGTAAAGAAAGATTGTAGTAGAATACACTCTAATAAAAGAGATAGTAGCTAATAGCCTAACTAAGCTAAAGACAGGGCTATAGTTCTAGGAATTTATTAGACAATTGTAGCTAGTATAACATTAAAAGGGATAAAAGTACTTGCTTAGAAGAGTTCAAACTCTACTAAGCAAGTAAATACTAGATCTAGGAATTGAACCTAGTAGATTGGATATACTGTACCAATCTAGAAGCTATTGTATCTAATTAGCTAATTGAAATTCTTATTAGATTATATTAGTTGGAATTAGGATTTACAGACTAACTAATCTGAGTAGTAGTATTAGAATATATAGTCTAGTTAGTAGCCCTAGCAAGGGATGCTAAGGTAGACTAGATTATATAATAACTATTATATAACTAATCCAAGCTAACACCTTTTAGGTTTAGCTCCAACCTATAGATAACAACAACACACTTGCTATTCCTACTTTAGCCCCTACTGTTCCTTGTAGCTTCTGTTGCAGTTTATGATCCATTTATACCTGTTAGCCCTCCTTAGCTCGACAATTACCGCTAATATTACGTATAGTTGTCTAGCTAGTTTCTTAACTTTCTACAACGATATACTTCTTTACCTTATATTGCGATAACCTATTTAGTAGCTACAAGCTATTCTACATTCTTCGAGCTATAGGTATCGCCGCCTATAGTACTACAAGAGCTATCGGTTTAGACTAGCTAAAGGCACTTTCTAGCGTAGCGAACAAAGCTAGTACAATCCTTCCTTATAACTAGCAATTATTTAGCGTCTAGTATAGCGATATAGTCGCTATTGTATAGTAAGACAAGAACCTCGCTTAGGCAGTTACGACGGTATACTAGCCTTCTATTTTTAGTAACAAAGAGCGTAGGAAACCTCGAGGACAAAGTATACTAGTAAAGCGACTAAGAGAGACAGTATAGTACGGATTAGGCTATATTAAGATAGTAGTACCGTAGTAGTCGATCGACTATAATCTCTTTATAGGCAGCGTTAATATCTACGATCAATTATAGTCTTATTATAGTACTTAACTAAAGTTAGTAAGAGCTTAGTTTGCCCTATTTTTCAATATACTAGACATAGCAATTATTAACGCCTATATTCTATACCGCGAGCTACATCTACGCTAGTCTACTATACCGCTAGGCCTACGCTTAAAGTATACAAAGGACAAGCTAATATTCTCGTAGCGCTAGTTTAGATTAAGGCTCGCTTAGTGCCTTGTTCTAAGCGGATATTATAAGCAAGATCCTAGCAATATTACTAGACTAAATACCTCGAAAACTAGCGTTAAGCGGAAGTATATAGGATAGTATATATACGGATCTAAACTATAAGGAAACAATAGTATTTCGCGTAGAAACGGCTATATTACATCTACTAGCGTACTACTAGTAATACGCCGTTACCCTAGAAGCTATAAACCTATTCGCTATAAGGACCTATAGCGACTATCTTACTAGTACTATCGCTTCGAGAAGAATACAAGAAGGTCTACTACTAAGCGTCCACGCCTTACATACTTCTACTACGTAGTCTATAGATCTACGTACCCCTTATATCGACCCTATTAGTCTATATTCTATACTATACTATAGGGTCTACTAACTATTATATTGAAACGATCGAAGAGCCGTACTACGGCATCTTCGAGGTCCGTAACCCTCCTTTATAGGGCTCTAAACTTAGTCTTACTAACCTTATTTAGTGCCTTATTCTCGACAACTAATAGCGGCGAAGTCCCCTAATAATCGTAGCAATCTTGCGGTATAGCAACTCGACTAATCGGTAGAGTCTATAGCGGCGGAGTCTACGGCGGCGGTGTAGGTAGCGGTAACGACGAGGGCACGATAGTACTAGTATCTATATGCCCTTCTTCGCCTCTTGTAAGAGGCTTCTTATTGTTAGCGCTAGTCGATAATATACCTGCTTAGTAGCCCTTACAGTACTCATAGCGGCTTGGTCTACTAATCTATATTAACCGTTCTACCTGCGGTCAAGATGCCTCGCTAAGAAATGCCTCGCGCTTAACCATAATCGTTACCATCCGACGGTCTCCGAGAGCCTATACTATGCGGCTGAAATTAGCCTTCTGCGTTGAAAGACAGCAAGGGGTTACAACACAATGATGGGCGCAATAGGAAAGCTTCCAGCGCGTCCTCGCACAAACGCGAGCTCTCGAGTGTTCGACCTGTGAGTGGATACGGCACAGAGGCCTAGGCGCCATGCCTCTCTTTCTGTGGTCCAATGCTGCTACAGAAGCGAAACGCTTGCAGCAGCGATCAATTGACTTCGATCGGCTTCAGGACCAGACCAAGTGGAACAGAGACCGAGTCACCAGATTCAGGCGGTCCGTCTGTCCAAGCCCAGAGTCGAAGCCTGGTATGTGTGGTGCTACGAAAGAGAAACCCGACTGACCTGTAGCAGCATGTTCAATGTCAGGCTTCGTGGCGAACAATCGAGCACAGCAGGAAACGAAGGATCAAACAGCCACGGTACCGCCGAAGTAGGAGCCACTCCCTAAACCAATACCACGTACGAGCGAACCGCCCCTAGGGAACAAAAGGAAGCTGCCTCGGCTACATATAGCACAAGCGCAGACCAATGCTTCCAGCTACGTAAACAACTCTCGAAGCAAGAGCGAAGCACGCGAGGAGTAGAAGAAGCAGGCACAGAATCCTGAGAAGAGCCAGGAACAGCCTGCCATCACTGTGGCACGGTGTCAGAGCTCCGGTGGTCAAAAGGAAGATGGTGAGAGTGACGAAGATTCACTTCCGAGGCTCAGAACTCGCCAGCCACGAGGTCAATGGTCACGGAGCGGTGCAGATGCTGCCAGCGACAGCGAGGAAGCCTATGCTCCGACCAGGAGGCTCCGGCGACCACGGCGCCTGCCGAGCCCACGGCCGACCACATGTCCTTCTCCAGCGCCCACCTGCGAGCCGCCGCTTCAGCTTGATGATCGGAACTGGGCGGTGGTCGGCACTGCTGGCGTCCGCAAGTGGCACGACGTCACACCATACCTGACAATTTGGGGCAAGACGACCCATCGTTTGCCAACCTTGCAAGCCAATGCAGATGGAGTCTACTCGATCGAGGTCGATGGTAGAATCTGCGAGATTGAAGCTTTTGACGAGCCGCATGTTCCTAGTAATATCAACAAGAGAGCTCGACGTCCGTTGGGAGAGCGAATGGCTATCTACCTATACACCTGGGAGCTCTCCGACGCGCGCAGAGAAGTAGTTAAGTTTAACGTGCGGAGTGGTACAGGACCAGTGACTAATCCTAATCATCTCCCGATTTTTCATTCTCTGGGCGAGAGGCGGACACGATCAAGCGCTGCAACATCGACTTCGCACCCAAGCTCCACTTCACCCCTCAACCCGATCAAGACTACACTGCTAGTCTGATGTGGCGATGCGTCGATCGATGCGAGCAGAGGACTAACCATGACAAGCTATCGGACAACTTCATACGGGCTTGTCTTGACGAGCTACCTCGTCAACGTCTGGTTCTGCGTACCCGTTGGCGCACCGACCAAAGTAGCGACGATCACAACGACGTGCTTGAATGTAGAGAAGAGGTCCTCCTTCAGGCGTCCTTGACTTATGTAGTAGGTCAGGCGCGAACAACCAGGTACTCATCTGTGATGAACATGGCGGCCCATTCCTCAAGTGCGTGACCAGAGAGACAAGCTACGAAGGTGCCTGTACCAATTGTGCCCTGGCGGGACGGAGCAGGCAATGCGAGTACTACTTCAAAGGTTTGTCGTACATGAGTTCACTCGCGCTCGTGCTGCTCAGTCTAGGATTCTAGGCGATTGAAGACAGGATACGAGCAGCAGCCGATGCACAAAACGATACGGAGGAGGACTTATACTCCTCTTCACCCATGCCAGCTTCCGGTCTTCAGACTCAATATGCCAACCGTCGACTCCGCCGATCTCCTCGCCTCCTCGGAATGTGTTTGCTGGTGCGGCCGAAGCAGGTGCGAGTGGCTGGGCCATTGTTGACGCGAGTGACTTATTCGCATCAGCCATCCTTACAGCCTACATCTCACTGCGACGCTGGCAGCTCTGCTCCCCAGGAAAAAGACTCGACGGCCGAACAAGGCCATGCTCCGGAACCACAAGCTCAGCTCACGCACCAGCCAGACCATCAACCGCACGCCGATCGCAGTCCTCGCGGCCCGTATATCGATCCGATCCTCAATCCTCGCCTCCCGAAGACCAACCCCGAGCAACCCGTCGTCATCTACCGCGATCGTGACCAGCTCTTGTCTGAATCCGAGCTCACCGACGCAGAAGTCCGTTACCTTCTCAGCATCGCGCTTCGCAAGGTGATTAATGCGGTCACTCAATAAAGGCATGAGATCGAGGCCGAAGTGACAAGGCACAATTGCGTGGGAGAGTACACCAAGAAATGGTATCTCTCGCGTCTCTGGACGCAGCAGCTGAATGAGATGGTGCGAGAAAGATGTCCGCTGGATCGATCCCAGTAGGTTTGGAATCATTGATCTCACTCTGGACGATGACTGAGCGATGAAAAGTTTGCATCAGTGAGCGTTGGAGGGAGACTGGCTCTCTAAAGCAATTTTAGCATATCACCACGGATGAATTCGCAAAACAAAGTAGCTGGATCACCAGGCTTGCCTCCCATCCCTTGAGTATCTGGCTTTCGGCGAGGCTTGAAAGTTGGACTCACGAACTTCTTCATGGCGGTTTGAGGGTCGTCCTTCGCCAACTGCTAGCGCTCTAGCACCCTCCGAAACTCGTGCGTTTGCAACTCAATCGTGTTTCAGTGCCCGTGTCTATTCCACGACAGAAGCCGAAATAATTCCAGACGCCACCCATCTTCACACTTCCACGATGACGCGTTTGATAAGAAACCTCAAGACGGGGCCACGGATAGTTATGCACTCCAGTCTTGAACGTTTGCAACTTTTCTGCCGTCCTTTTTTCTTCTTGCCATTTGCAGCCTCCACTCCTCCAAAAAGCCACGACTCCCACCAAAAACGGACGAAGCATTGCCGCCCGGACATGAAGCAGGACCACGCACACACAATTGGGTATTTCGAAATGGCTGCTATTTCTTCAAAAAAGACTGCGCCTCTGTACATCAAGATAAGAAAAAAATGTTCATCAACCATTATAGCAACCGCCGCCACTCCAGCGCTGCTCTCCTCCTTTCTTGACCATGTTTCATGCCACCGCACGCGTGCTCCGAAGCGCGTACCCAACCAATTGCAACACAATCGCCGCAGTTCCGTATATCCTAAAATCGCGTGCCATCCGAGCTATCAGTGGCGCTCTTCTCCCTAACCAGAACCCTCTTGGGATTCCTGGGCGACTCCGCTGCGAGTCCTCTGTCCTTCTCGACATCAGGTGTCCCACCCCGGGCGACGCCTGTCCTGGCGTCGCTGTGTGCATAGCCGTACCCATACGGCATGAATTGGTCTCGAGTTCGCGCCGGAGATCCTGGACGACCGGAGCTCGTCGCGGCTGCAGCAACCATGTCGCTTTCGTTAAAGCCTTCTTTGCTCATCGGAGCCGCTCGTTCGGTGATGCCGGCATTGAAGCCGCCAGACATGCGGTCGACTTTGCGGTCGTGGCGGCGCTTCAGGTAATGTGCGCCCCATCCGAGAAGAGGCAGGAGGATGGCGAGGACGATGAGCATGATGATCCATTTCTAGGGAACGTCAGTACAATCCATCGAATACCAGCTGAACTGAAAGCCCCGCGAGACCTTCGCCTGCGATGTGAGAGGCACAGTTCCCGCGTCGAGGTGAGATGACTTACGTAGTGGCACGTCCACCAGTCTCCAACACACTGTTCCTTGAAGGAGTTGTCCACGGGTGCGCTCGACGCAGTGGCACCACTGGCCGCCGTCGCTGCTGAGCCTCCTCCTGTCGCCGTAGACGCAGCGCCTCCCGCCCGAGTCGTCGTGGGTACGCCGGTCGCTGCTGCATCACCAGCCGCGTGCTCCGACGCGCCATTATCGCTGCCGCAGTTGCTGTTGTACCACGTCGAAATCTGAGTGTTGTCTGTGGGATTGGTACAGGTGGAATCGCAAATGCCGGTCGCGGAGCTCCTGAGCGTGGTCAGGTAAGCGGACTGACAGAAGCAGATCCAGTTCGCTTGAGTCGCAGTGTTCGTCGCCGAGCAAGCTTGAGCCGCCTGGATCAAGAGAGGGCAGCTTTGTGCGCAGGAAGGGAGGTTACTGTTTCCGTTGGACAACACGCCTTGAGTCTGAGCCACGACGGTCGCAATGGTGGCCAGTAGGCCCAGGAGAAGATGGGAGATCATGGTGGGTGATTTCGCGTCGGGTTGATGGCTTTACATGCGAGATGTTGGCCGATATTCAAACGAGTGTCGCGATTGTCGTCGCCGTCGAAGTGTGAGTGCTGACAAGACACTCAGAGAAGAGAGTTTGCGGGTGGGCGGTGGGCGGGCGGGCGAGGCGGGAGAGTGAGCTTAATAATCCCGCGGTCGCTTCTTCAAGTCGACTCCCAGCTCGGCCCTCTTGCTTCATTTGTCACACAATGATTGATCACCTGCTTCACTGTTCGTCTTCGACATTCATTGGAAGTATGCGGAGAATTCATCATAGTATCAAGTCTGACCCACGAGCACCACCACAAAACATATGAAGATCTTGCCCGCCACTACGAATCCTACCCTTCCACATCTCACCTGCTCAGAGCTGTAGACAATCGCCTTGACTCGAACAACAAATCGCTCCTGTCGCAGGTGACCGATTTTTGCAATGAGCCTTGAATTCTGTTACATGTTCAGTTCCGATATAATAACACTACCACAAACAATCAATCAATTAGCGTCGAAATCGCTCCTCCAAGTATAGGGGTTTTCCATGTACTACTTACCCCATCGACCGGATGAGTCGCATCCTAACTATGGTACCTCGCTCCATTGCTATGAGAGAACTCATTGCAAATACCACTTGTGATCCGGCCGTCTAATATCTTGCCGGTAGGTGTTGTACATGCATAGTAGGGGTAAACTACACCGTTCTACGCATAGCTAGTTGTTGCAGAGCTAGTAATATGTTAGTACGAATATAGCGATTAGGCGAGTTTGTCCTACGCTCGCTATAGTTTTACGTACGAGAGGAGGAGAGTCGCGGCTATAGTATTAGTAGAGAGCTTCATGTTTGTATTAGTAGACGATAGGTTCTAGAAGGAAAGGGGTCGAGCGAGATATTTATATATAAGGATTCACGTCCTAACCCTCCTAGGGCCCTAGAAATTAGCTCCGAAAAGCTTTACGGAAGTAAGGCAAACCTATAATATTATTCTTCTATCTATATTGGCTAGACTAGACTTAAGCCTATAGGCTATAGCTAACCAAATTCGAATAAAAGCCTAGGCTATATATGATTTAATAGCCTATAATACTAGGATAGCGATGCGAGTTAAGAATACATAACTAAGTAATCGCTTTCTAGGACTAATAACCGTTCTACCGCTCTATCGGCATTTAGGGGCTTTAAACAAGCGCATATACGTAGGTCGTAGATAGTAGTCTAGTAGAGCATTTTAGCCGTACCTAATGCTATAGGTTTATAAGGCTACGTAGGTAACTAAATAGGTAATGTAGATCCGCCCGCATAGTCTAATACCTAATTGAGTAAATAAAAGGTATCCTAGCTACGTAGGAGCCTACGCGGCCATAGTAGGTCGAGTTATCGTATTATAATAGGTATAGCGTTACTAAATAAGAGGCCTATTCTAACCGTACCTATATTACGAGTCTACCGCGTACGCGTCTTAGTAGTAGAATTTTATACTATATTCGATAAGACTATAGACTAGTAATATCGTAACTCTAGTAAGCCGTTTAGTAACGATCTATAGCCTCGCGAAGAGTCTATATATCTACCGAATACGCCTACTAGAGGGTCGCGTTCTTAGTTAGTTATCGCCGCTATAACTACGCCGTATTTATAGGCTCTACTATTTACCCCTATACCCGCTCCGCGCGAGTCGACCGCTCCGCCGCTAGTAGATCTAGATATAGCGCTCGCCTCGGTAGAAAGGAAGGATAGCGGAGCGCCGACTCTAGTCGCCGTAGAAGTAAACAATGAGGTCGAAGTTGTAAGGGTTATTAAGCGGAAGAAGAAGGCGTAGAATATGCGATTAAGGGAGTAAACGGCGGCTCTACGAGAGTTAGTTATTAGCGATATTAGAGGTAATAACGTAGGCTCTACGCCGAAGTAGAAGACTAAGAAGGATAGTAAAATGAACTTCTAGCGTCTTAAGTCGCTTATTTAGATATGTATTAATAATGCTAAGCATATTAGTAATAGCTTCTAGGATCGTGTAACGAATAAGTAGTAGGAAGAACATAGTATAGAATACGGCTCTCTATAGCGCGTTATTGCCTCGAAAGTAAAGGAATATAGAGTAAGATTAGACCCTAAGTAGAGCGATACTAAGATAGGCGAAGAAGAAGAATAAGAGATAAGAGGTCTTATAGGGCAGTAGATTAATATATTGGATAAGAATAGGAACGATAAGAAGATAGCTAAAGAGAAGGTTGCCGCTATAGATAAGGCTACTACTACGAGTCGCCGAGATAAAGACAATATACTAGAGTCTTAATCGCGGAAGTAATATATACTAGAAGCTAAGACTCGATAGGCTCAACAAGACGAGGAATCTAGTAATAAGGATGTTAGCGAGACTAATCTAGCCGATATAATAGAACAAGAAGTTGTAGAGCAAGAGGTAGAAGATTAGGCTATTAATAATGATAGCGACGAAGAGACTATAGGCTCGAAGCGACGTAGACTCGCTACTATAGCCGCTACTAGTAAAGCAATGCCGCTACCTACTAGGCCGTCTTCGACCCCTTCTCGAAGTAGCTCTCTTATACCTTCTAACTCCGCTTCGTAAGTGTATTCATCTACTAAGTAAGCGGAGCGTACTAAGAAGAAGAAGAAGGATAAACAGATCAATAAGGTATCTAAGGAATAAGACAACCGTAACCTTTAGTACGAGGTTCTCGGCTTGTTTAAAGCTAAGTTTAGTAGATAGGCTTTAGCTTCGGTCTAGCTTAACCAACTCGAAGCTAGGTTTAATAATGAGCTAGTAATACTTTAGTAGAAGGTCGAAGAATAGCGTACTAATAGTAAACAGCTAGTTAATAAGATAGACGTTGTACTAGGTCTACTAATAAAGTAGAGCGAGGAATAGGCGGCTACGAGGGCACGAGAATTTAACGTATCCGGCTTCTAAGGAGCTATGGATTTCCTAAGCAATACCGGCTTATAGCGTTAACGGTAGTCTTAAGCTTGTTTATAGACCGATTTTTGTTATTTTTAGAGCATTTTGTAGCGCGAATATAGACTATGAAGAGTATATAACTTGTTAGATAGTACGTGGTTAGTATAGCATTGAAAAGTAATACTAAAGTACTAGCGTAGTATACTAAGCCGATCATGTACGGAGCTTTCGGGGGTTTCGGGTATACCCGCTTAGGGTTAGTTCTCTCTATTATGTTCGCCTCTATCTCTTGTCTACGCCTTAAATATACTAGAACGAACCCGTAGATGTCTCTACTATACAAATCTGTTAGCCGGCTTCATCGCTATCGTCTTCCGAGTTATTAGGATACCGCTTTCCAAGATAATACTAAACATTCGGAGGTTTCAACCCAAACCGCTTACTTGTTTGATTGCTACTACGTATACAGATATAGTAGTTGGTTAGTAAAGTAGACACTCTAAAGAAAGCGCTAACTGCCTACTTTCTAGACTATAGACCCTTGCTAAATGTGTTATATATCTAGAGCCGAGTTGTCTATCCGAATAGGTGTTCTACTTCTATACGAATAGAAGATAACTTCTTGTTAAACTACTTCTGTCTATAAGTAAGAAAGTGTCGTCTAAGCGTATGCTTATAAGGAGCTATAACACCGAAGCTGCTTTTATATACTAGGTCGCTATAGAGGTATAATGATCTCCTACTAGGCCTAGCATTGTAAAGCCGTCTTATCTGCCTCTCGTAGCCGGAAAGTAGATACATTCGCTAGTCGTTGTCCTTGCCATTGAATGGACCAACAAGGCTCGAGATAAGACCGTTAGGTATAACAATAGCCTAGAATTTATAGCCATAGTCCTTATAGTATCTAGAGTAGTGCTTTCGCTAGTTCCGCTAAGGTCGATAGAAGCCTTAGAAATGGCTATCTACGAAGCCCTAAATATATCCCTTAGTACCGTATCTTCTTGTAGCTAATGCGAAGGTCTTTAGGTTACGATAGCTACATAGACGAGGGTACTACTCGAGGATAGTAGCATAGGTTCTCGAGAGATAGCGAATAGTGTCCGTAAAGACAATACTTAACCAAGTATTGGATTTGCCAAATTTGATTATAGTACTCGCCTATCGGCTTGGATAGGCTATTCGCTATAAGACAATATATAGAGCGACCTCTAGCTCGACTTTGATACGTACGCGGTACTTAACTTTATATAAACTAAGTGCCTATACAAGTTCTTCAATCTCTTCGTACCTAAATCTATATACTCGTTAGTTACTAACTAAGACGCGGTAGTTAGGTACCTTTAGCTTTCAAGTTACAACTTAGATAACTACATTAATATCCAATATTGTTGGAATATACAGTCCAGTTGGTGACCTAGCAAGGGATACTAAGGCAGACTGGATTACATAATGACTATTATGTAACTAATCCAAGCTAATACCTTTCAGGTTTAGCTCCAACCTATAGAATAACAACAACACACTTGCTATTCCTACTTTAGCCCCTACTATTCCTTATAGCTTCTATTGCAGTTTATGATCCATTTATACCTATCGGCCTTCCTTAGCTCGACAGGTTATAAGCCCGGGTTTGTAACTACAAGGTAGAAAGACTAAAGCAGTACAGGTTACTCCTAAACCTATAAGTCTAGTCCTAGAAGGAAGAGGCAAAATAGGAGAGGGAGACTTAAGGTAGACCTATACACATTGCACAAAGAAGCCCTATACATATAAGCTATGAAAGAACCTAGTAAGGCATACTTGCTTAAGGCGTGTTGGATCGCTTAGAGTATAAAGGGAATAGATAAGCCTAAGTCTTGAGCCCCTTTAGATAAGCCTTAGATTCAGTACTTAGTACTACTAATACCCTGATCTATAGCTTGTAACAGTTAGGAAGGACTTAAGGAAGTTATTAGCCCTATAGAGCAGGAATCTGTACCAAGTTTTCAGTAACCTTCAAAACTAATAGGCCTAGTAGAGCTAAGGATCTGCTAACCAAGGAAGATAGCTATTTAGAAACTGTCATTTCTAGACTAAAGAAAGAGCTTGTTTCTAGAGTTTGTTTAGGTTTGATTTATAAAAGAAATCATAGATCAAGAAGGTAGAATTAGCAAGAGAAGGGCTATACTAATCTTAATAAGGGAGAATCATGAATCATGGTTCAAGATTATTAGGATACACCTAATAAAGCTAAAGGTTGAATAGGTACTAGATAAAGTAGTCCTTAACACCCTAGCATCTATACTATCTAAGCATGTCTTAACAACATTATTAGAATCTTTAGATTAGTTAATTAGAAGAGTAAGCTATAAGGTTCATAATGCAACAGCATTATATAAGATGTTCATCTATATTTTAGAAGATAACTAGGACGAATATTAAGAGCTTAAGCATATAAAGCATTTGTAGGACTAGGTAAAAGGGAAATATAAGAGGAAACTGTAGGCAATAGGGAGAAGTTTACTCTAGTAGTATACTAATTTTAGTATAGAAGAGGGTTAAACAATTAATAAAGCGTAGCAGAGCCTAAGTAGCATAGCTAGGAAGGCGGTATCCATCTCTCCCTAGTTTAAGGACATTAAGACTAAGGAGAGGAAAATTTAGTAGTTACTAGCGGCCCTTCTAGAAACATTTAGCACTATTAGGGATAGGATTAACCTAAGGTAGGACCTTAGCTTATAGAACATCCTTAGAATCCTAAGAGAAAAGCAAGAGTAGATAACAAGCTAGGAGATAGCTATGTTTACTAAGAAAAGGAACTAGGCAGGAGCTAGTAGAGACTTATCATGCTTCCTATATAGAGGGAAGTATTGGATCAAAGAGTGCCCTAGCCTAGACAAGGTAAAAGCAGCTATCTAGCTAAGATAAAGCTATAGGATAGTAAAGAAACAATCCTTATCTAGAGCTAGGAGGGGATCTTTACTAGACAAAGAGCAACTTAAAGAGATAGTAAAGAAACTAAGCCTAAAGATACAATCCTTAGAGAAGAAGATTAGGAAACTATCTTCTAAGAAAGCCTATGTAGTACAAGATGTAAAGGCATCCTCTAAATTATCTCTCCCCTCTAAGGAAGAAGATATTAATAAGGTAGCTTATTTAACTATTAAAGCAAAAGGCAAGTATAAGCTATCTAAGTAGCTATTTAACTCCTATACTTCTACCTACATAACTAACTAAGAATTACTCTTTAGAGACCTAAAGCCTCTTAAGAGGAAAAAGTAGATTAAGGTTAGGGGTAGCTACTTAATAGCTATATATATTAGGAGTGTAGTTATAGGTAGAAGGAAAGGTAAACAGATTGTATTGAAAGGTATTCTCTTTATACCTAGGCTTAGAGTTAATCTTGTTTCTTAGAACTAGTTTAGTAAGTAGTTTAGTGTTTAACTACCAAAATTCATACTTTACTTACCTAATAGAAAGCTAATTATCTAGACAAGGCTTTTAGGAGGAGTACTATTCATTGAGGAAATTAGCTAAGACCTAGATGAACTTGTATATATATGCATTCCCTAGGATTTAGTAAATGATAGTACCTATGCCTTTACAGCCTAGACTAGCTAGGATTAGTAGGAGCTGTAGCATAGAAGAGTTAGATACTTTAGAGAAGGATTACTAAAAGACCTTTATAAAGTAACTAACCTAAAGGACAAAATTCCCGTCCCTACAAAGCATTAGCCCTATAGGGTATGTTCTCTAGCCAAAATGAAAAAACATAGGGAAAAGGAGACTAAGAGAAAGCTAGCTAGGCTTTCCCTTGTCTTAATTAATATCTATAGACTATTACCTGTCTTAAGACTAGGTTTTAAATAGTAGCTTAAGATTGTTAACAACTTTTTAAGGAAGAAGTAGGTATTCCTATTAAAATTAAGAGAAGATATAGCAAATGCATTATAGGGATAGAGAAGAAAAGCTAAGCTCTAATTAGGGAATTAGCTCTAGGTAGTAAGAAGTAATAGAGCAAGAGAATTGCTTGCATTACTTAAGCAGTAGGAGAAGGAATCTGGAATCTCTTATTATATAACTAAAGCATATAACTTAATCTAAAATAGAGTTGTAGAAAGGTTAATCTAGATATCTGAGGAATATGTTAGGGCAATGCTAGAAGATTCAAATATACTAGTTGAATTCTAGCTAGAAGCATTAGCTACCTACACTATTATGAGAAATACCCTACTAAATAGGCTAGATATTGATAGATTTAAGGTTTCACTAGAGGAAGCCTTTACTAAAAAGAGACCTTCTACATCGCACTTTAGGGTTTAGGGATATAGAGTAGTTATATATTAATGAGTAGAACCCAAACCTATACAAACCCAAGGACTAGGCAGCATAGGAAGGGACTACAGGTAGCATAACCTATTAGGCTATGGGAAGCTATGCTAGGCGGACTAGCTAGCGTAGTAGCCATAGAGGCAGTTGGTAGTAATTAGAGCTCTATAGTAGAGGCACATGAAACGTAGTAAGCGATGTGTACTAAACGAAGGTTAATGATGTCTCCCCCTAGTAGGGAGAGGGCTATATGTACTAGTCGAGGCCCCTATCTGACTAGGCAGACAAGTGTGTCCTAGTTGCCAGACAATATCCCTCCCTTTCTAGGTGTCTAACTAGACACAACCCCGCGAACATGTACGCAAGAACCAAACAGGTATGCCGAAAACAAACAGGTATGCCTCTCAGTTGCTGCCTGAGGCAGCTTCCTAATCGCCCCCCTAGGGGCCATTAATCCCAGCGCCCCTTTTTTTTTTTTTTTTTTTTTTTTTTTTTTTC